>CM040961.1:33959724-33982384 GCA_022985045.1 Macadamia tetraphylla
ATCGATCTCGGACTTGGTAGCGTCCTTGGCTAGAAAGTCCACAACTGGATTTGATTCTCTAAAACAGTGGGAGATCTTCCACTCGATGGAGTTCATATAGTCGATAAGATGAGACCATTCCTGAAGAACACGCCAAGGAATTAGTCTATGATGGAAAATATAAACCGCAGCAAAGGAGTTTGATTCAATCTAAAGCCACCTTATGTTCATCTCATGAGCAAGGCACCCTTGATAACGCTCTAGAGCTCAGCAGAGAAGCTAGTTGAGATACCCAAATATTAAAGCAGAGAAGCGTTCTGCCCTCATGATCCCTAAAGATCCCTCCACCTCTTGCTTGACCCGGATTTCCAAGCGAACAACCATCCACATTTAGCTTGACCCAGAATTTAAAAGGCTTACACCAATGAACCACCAAAATTGATCGAGAGAGCTGAGAAGATAAGGCAAAGTTAAACCTTCTACAAACGACTAGATCTGTAGCAGTTTTAGGAATCACCTTCAGCCGGCTGCAGATAAAATTTATCTCCCCTCTGATGGCACGAAAAATCATAGTCAGACATCAATCTTTCCCCTCAAAGCGCCTCTGATTTGTTTTAAGCCAGATGGCATCAATAATGGAAAATAGAGTGACCTCCCATGTGGCTCTCAAACGCAACCCTTTCCCTTTATTCCTCCACCAAGCAAATAGCTCAACCGCAGAGCTACAACTCCCCCAAGCCACATTAAATAAATCCAAAACTTCTTTCCAAATCTCTACATATAAACCACAATCAAAGAAAAGATGGGAGATGGATTCAGAAGACAAACCGCAGAGATCGCATCTAGACGACATCAAAATTCCTTTAGCCTGGATTATGTCATTTGTTGGTAACTTCCCATGCCCCCAGCACCAACCCAAAAGAGAGATCCTAGGGGGGAGCGACTTATTCCAAACAAGCCCCGCCCAAGAGACTAGAGGATTATGAGATCTGAGACCATCCCAGGCAGTCTTCATAGAGAACAGCTCCATCAAATCCAAACTCCATAGACGTCGATCCTTCAAAGCCGAAGAAGGCAGCTTAATGGCCTTAATAGATGAAAAAATCTCATTAAAAAGAGAAGAATCAACCTGAAGCAGTGCCCAACAACCATCCTCTATAAAATCAGCAACAAAGTGATTGAGGTTATAAAGAACATCCTCAGGAAGACCAGAGACCTCATAAATAGATTTGTGACCCCACTAGTTATCTCTCCAAAAGTTTATGCTGCGACCTCACCAACAAACCATCTTTCATTCTCAGCCACAAAATGCCACATTCTCCTTATCCCAGGCCAGATAGAAGAGCTTTTATGACCTCTCTTAATCCCACCAGAAGCAGAGATAAACCTTGCTCTAATAAGACTACTTAGCTACGAGTCTTTATGCTTGATTTTCCAAGCTAATTTCGTAAGAAGAGCCTTGTTCAAATCCCGAAGTCTTCTCAAGCCTAACCCCCCTCCTTCTTTGGCTTGCAGATCTGATCCCATCTTATAGTGATGGATTTGGAAGAGTCGATCTCCCCCATCCAGATGAAGTTTCTCATCCATTTCTCTAGGCATTTAAGGAAAGAAGCAGGCCACCAGTAAATAGAGAATCTATGCAAAGGCATCCCATGGATGATAGATTTAACTAGCTAAACCCGACCAACCATGGAAAGGAGCTTTCTTTTTCAACCCGCGAGCTTTGCTTTAATTCTATCCATCACCAGGAGAAGGGGATCCCTTTTTACTTTGTCATGAAAAATTTTCACTCCCAAGTACATGGTAGGGAAGTTGTAAGTAGGGATGTCTAATTCCTCCGCTAACCACTGCTTCCTAACTGGAGGGATCTTCCCCAAAAATAAGTTGCTCTTTTCTAAATTAAAAAACTACCCAGAGCAACTTTGATATAATGTAAGGAAATTCTTCAAAATTTTGACACAACTTTTTTGAAGCATTCGAGAAGATGAACACATCATCCGCAAATAAAAGGTGAGTCGAAACTACAACACCACGAGGACCTACAATAGGTTTAATCAACCCTTTAGCAGTCATCTCCCTTAGCCCGCGATATAATACCTCTTCAGCAATGATGAATAGAATGGGGGAAATAGGATCTTCCTATCTCAGACCTCTACTAACATCAAAGAAACCTATAGGCCCCCCATTGAGAAGATCATAAATTCTAGCGATCGAGCATAGTGTGAATCAATCCGATCATAGTATCGAAAACCCAAACCGCTAAGAACTTGGAACAAAAATCCGTGAAAGGGTATCAAATGCCTTTCTAATATCAATCTTCAATCCAAGGCCACCACCCTTGGAAGAATTTCCCAAAAGTTTAGCAAGCTTCGAGGCTAACCCAATATTTGTCTGAATTAATTTCCCTTTCTGAAAAGCACCTTACTCTGGAGAGATTAATCTAGGGAGAATTTCAAAGATGCAGGAGGCCATGATTTTAGACAAAATCTTACATCAAAAATTCCCCATGCATTACGGGAGAAATTTTTCTAAGATTCTTGCCCCTTCTACCTTAAGAATTAAGGGAAAATTTTATTATTTATTCCTTTAGGGAGAATACCTGAAGAGAAGAAACCCTTCACAGCCCTGCACACATCGAAGCCAATAACCTCCCAGCAAGTCCTGAAGAAAGCTCCAGAATACCAATCTGGCCCAGGCGAGTTATTAGGGTCAAGCTCCAAAAAAGCTCTTTTAATCTCGTCAATCTGAGGTACGAAGTCCAAGAATAGGCGATCAGAGTCCTAAAGGACCCTTGGAATGCAATTGAGCAACTGAGGATGACTGTCCAGGTCCACATGCCTATGAAAGTTCTCATATAAATCAAAAATTCTCCTGATAGAATTTTTTTATCTCTTCACTCTGGCTAGTACGAGAAAAAATTTCGAACATATATCACCTTCCCGCTGCCACCTGATCCTGGACTTCTGGGCTCTCAACTTCTCTTATTTTTTAGTGGCTTTCCAGAGTCCGGTCTTGGCATCGGCGTCCAGATCAAAGAGCTGCTTAGAGAACCCCTCTTCCTCAATACGACATTAGATCGCATTAAGATCTACCTTGGATGAGATCACCTCGTGATCCAGGTTTGGAAAAGCCTCTCGCGACCAAGATCTCATAGTGATTTTCAGCCTTTTTAGCTTCTGAGTGGGAATATAGGTGTAGGATCCCGATCAATGAATCCACCAAGACTCCCAAACCATATCAACAAAGTCAGGATGGTCCATCTAGAAATTATTGATTCTAAAGGGGCGATTCTTAAGCTTAATAGAATTACCCGAACAAGCAAGCAGGGGAGTGTGAGGGTAGCGGCTGGAAGATGATGAGATCTCTCTCTTCCCTTTGGGAGGGAAAAAAGAGACTTGTATTCATTCCATCCTCTCTCCTCTCTTTCTTTTTCATAAGGGAGGGTGTGTCATGTGTACTTACCCTACGGGCCCCGCACCACCGTATCACCGCTTGGAGATACGTGGAGGCCTATTTCACAGGAGTGTAAAGTTCATCATTCGAGATGGGGATTTGATTATGGTCCAATATAAGGATCATGATCACGCAAAAGGGTTTGAAGTCGCCACCTAGGGTTATGGGCCTAGGACCTGGGGGTGAGCTAGATTCCTGAGAAAAAGGGCCCAAAAGTTGGTCTAGTCCAGAGATTTAGGGTAAGTGTCAGGTTGTAAATTTGGGAAGGTGTTAGGCACCCAATCTACCCAGTTCAACTGGTCTTCCTACTAGATGCTTAAGAACGAATATTTTTCACAATTATTCTTATTCCGCATGCATGGCTAGGTTATCACACATATATACATTGACTGAATTTAAATAACTATGTACACTAAAACAAGGTCAATATAAAGTCTGTTGTAACCTGGTAGTCACAGAGAGTGGGGGTGAATCAGTAGTCCAATTCCGATCCTCAAAAACCTATCTGATGTCTGGCCAAGAAAAATCTGATATTCCTATCCCTGTATGCACACTCAGCCTCTTATAGGCACTTTCAAGTGTGCACACCCATTCCACATTTCACACACTTCAATATAAAATACAAACAACAAGCACCCACAACACAGGGTTTTTATGAGGTTCAAAAATTTGCCTACATCCCCAGAGTAATGTCTGTAAATGCTTCGTACCTACTCAATACACTACTTTTGACTGCACCCATAGTCGGGAGCACTCACACTCAATTTTTTTAAGCCAAAGCTGAGATGGCACTGGCATTGCCGGTATAATGTGTAGCACCCACTCCCAGTGCTTAGCACCCACTAAGCATTCAATAAAGAATACAGTAAATTTAGGCTTATATCAATGCCCTATACTTAAGCTCTGCCTAGCATATACATCCACAACTAGCTAGCATGCTTACAGTTCATCCACAACTAACCTAGCATGTATACATTCATCCACAACTAACCCTAACATACATACATGCATATAATATAAATCAAAGGTTAGAGAATTTCACAATCAATTGCCTGGGATGACTAAAAACTTGTACTGACAAGTTTGGTGCTCACACCTTCTCTCTCTTTGGCTTCTTGCTCTTCAAAGCAAACACATCCTTGCTTTCTTCTCTTTCTCCTTGACTTTGAGTTAATGTATCATTAACATACCTCAACCACCTCTTTTACCTCCTTTAATGGCCTAAGAACATTTATCATCAAGTATTCATGTTCATTCAAGGACCAACAAAGAGGGGAAAGCTTCTTTTGCCAAAACCATAGCCTTTCTTCACTCAAAACTCATTTTTCAATCTTCCATGGTGTAGATCTTGAAAAAACAAAGAATTAGTAACTTGGTTCACCCAAATCCGAATTAAAATGAGGGAGATATGACCATTTGAAGTTGGAGCAATAAGATAGCCTGAAATAGAATCTTCGTAGGAGTGGCGTAGGCTACGCCGACGGTGCGTGCAACAGAGGCGCAGATCTGGCCGTAGATCTCATCAGAAGGTATTTCTTAATTTGAGCTGTCCTATTAAACCAACGGATAATAGATTTAAATCATAGGTTTTGAATCTTGATGACGTCATCATGGCGTAGGCGCTGACATCTCAGAGGTGTTGTCGACCATGGATTGGCTACATCAGCTCATATTCCGGATCTATGTTGGCTTAACCCCATAAAGGAGAATCATTTAATGACCATTAGATCTGGATCTATAAGATCTACTTGATCCAGATCTAAGGGATTGGAATCTAAGCTTCGGTGATGATGCACATGCGACACACACTAGTCAATGCAATATAATGTAGCGCCAAACCATCATATCTAATACACTCCACCAATGAGAAGCCTTGGGTAAGCATCTTCAATGCAAGCTCTTGCACGAAACTTTAGATCTGAATCTGACTGATGTGGCTCAATCTGAGTTGTGTATTAAGGATCCCTCTGATTCTCTTATATACACATAAGCCCCTGCCTTCATATTTTCAGTGCTAAACACCCCTTATCAAATAAGACCTTCAAAATCTCGAAATTACACAAAAACCCTTCAAATTTCAAAAATAAATTCTGAAAAATCCACCCAATACCGAGAACAACTGATGAATTTTCGGTTTGGTTTTCAAATCGACTTCACGGAAACATATATAAATTTTTCATACGATATTCGATCGAGATGAAACAAAGTGCATTGGAACCGTGATTGGATGCTCTACAACTTTTCAGAAGACCTGATCATCTGAATCACTCCTAGACCTTTTCAATAATGCATCTTTCTCATACGGAATTGGAACATGATGAAATCAGAACCGTTGGAAAGATTGGATTTTTGTCGTATCGTTACATGGAGAACACTTCCTTTAAGAAATTCATCTTCAATGTCAAAACTGCCCTCAACTGTCACAAATGCCATTACTTCTTCATACGGTATCGGAATGTGACAAAATTAGATGTAATGGAATAGATAAATTATAATCTATCTTTTTTATGAAGAAACAATCTTCTAAAAATATCATTTTCACTATTAAAAATGCCCCCGAGAGTAAATAGGCCAATTTTATCAGTTTTGACACAGAAACCCGCACCACATACTAAGGATGTATCAAACCATTCCATACATACCAAGTAACTCTGTTATCTCATCGGTGCCACTGGACACTGCCATATCATCATTTTCATCCATATCACCCAAACTGACCACGTCATCACCACCAAGTGGTCGAGTTGCCAATAAGGACAACCATGAAACATCAAAGTCTACATTGTGCTAATTTTGTTGAGAAATTATACCTGAGCTTGACCCCTGTTTCAAGTCAAGAGGGGAGGACCCCCTGGTTGATTCTAGTACGAACTTTCTTGTGGATTCTCCCAGCTCAGGGGAAGATGGTCTTGACCTCCAACTGGCTTTCTCAAGAGATGCAGACTGATCTTGACCCCTATTTCGGGTCAAAAGGGGTGGACCCTTTAGTTGATGCTAGTACAAACTTCCCTACAGGTTCTCCCAGCTCAGGGGGAGATGGTCTTGACCTCCAACTTCCTTTCTCGAGAGATGCTGACAATGATGATATTTAGACAGAGTTCTGGCTAGGAATGGTTACTTTCTAATTTTGGCTGAGGTGGCACTCCGACAGAGCTTCTGCTGGGGATAGACTATGGGAGGGCTTGGCTAAGGTGGCACTCCAGCGGAGCTTCAGCTAGAGATAGTGTAATACCCTACTTCTTAAACCCGGTTTGATTACACGGTTGACCCGGTCTAACCATGCAGGACCCGAACCAGAGTGGGTTAAGGCGGGTTCCTTATGGACCATGATGGCTAGGGTGACTTTGAACACCGGCTGGCCAGACAAGTCCGAGTCAGTGCCAGAGGAGACGGGTGTTCCCAAGCCATGTACATGCACATATCATAAGGCCATATACGGATAAAGCAGGTATGTAGCCGTATCTTAAAGCGCATACGTATAATTGTATCTTATGCCGAGAGGGAGATTCGTGCCGAGAGTCGAATTCCATCAAAATCCCACTTGGTGGCCAATTTTCGGCCCTCAGGTGGGCGGTCACAGGTGGGCGCATCCACCCACCTGAGTGATCCACCCATGAGGTTACAAGATGTTTTAAAAAGTATAAATAGCCATCATTATGTTTTTTCCTTTTTCTCATTTATGACACTCGGGCGTTTGGTGAGAAGAGTAAAGAGGAGAGAGAAAAGAAGGGAAAGAAGAGGAAAAGGGAAGGAAGAGGAAGAAGAAATGGATTTCAGCGGTGCCGAGGTTTGATCTTCCCATTCCGACGCCGGAAGAGTGATCTCCAATACGAGATCTACGTTTAGAAGTGAGCAAAGGCTAGGTTCCTTAAACTTTCACCATACCCAAATGAAACCCTTGATTTGGGTAGAGTTTCTTGAGGTCTCGTAAATCCCCCTTGAGATGATGAATCTAAAGTTTAATAGATGGTTTATGTGTTGATTTAGAAGGATTTGAAGAAGTGTTTCCACGGTTGGAGCATTGGTGATTTGAAGTGATTTTGGGGTCTTTGAACGAGTTCTTGAGCAAAGAAGGTAAGATGGCTTCCATTCCTTAAATCTAACCTAGATCTAGGTTAGAACCATCTTATGAGACCTTGAATGTGTGAAGAATGGATTTGGAAAAGCCCCATTTGATTTCCCAAAGGTTAGGGAAGGTTTGGGGAAAAATGGCATTTTTCCGCCAAGAGCGGTGGGCCAAACCGGTGGGCCAAATGGCCCGCCTGAGGGCACCCACCAGAGAGGGCAAGCCCTCAGGGCCAATCGATGGGCCCAATTGGTGGGCCGATGGACGCCGACCCTGCGGGCCCGGATCGGCATGGACCGATGGGTCATGACCATGGTTGGGTCAAGGCATTGGGTTGCCGACCCACCCGAGAGGCTCCCAACGTGATTTTTACGTCTGAATGGACCCAAAACGGACATACGACCTTCTTTTAGGATTCTAAACATGATTTTGTCATCAAATCTTGTTAATTTTGACCCTAAGGTGGTGAAATACTAACCCCGATCACTTATAATAGGTTCACCAAAACTTACGCTTCTCGCACCAGATCCCACCCGTACCGAGCGTGAGTCTTTGTACACTACAGGTAAGTGGGGAGATGACGTTTGGCCTTATGTTAAGGCTTGTTTGGCATTCATTTAATTGTATCTAGACTAGTCATGTCATCATGCGAATTATGTGTAACTTAGTCATCCTCATATTATTATGACTTGTGTGTTGTGTTTATTTTCTTAATGTCAAATTATGATGTGAATATGTGATGAATGATGACATCATTGTGCATAATGCATTAGTAGACTAGATGCCATAGTCGGCTTGAAAACGAGTGCATTGGTGGCCTGTGGAATGGGACTCGGAGGCACTATGCAATCGTACTATGTCATATAGGAGCATGCGGTGTAAGATTATCATCTTCTCGTGCTACGACCCTTCCCAACAGGGGTTGAGGTGTTGGGTTACCATTTGGGAAGCGTGTCGTGGTTGTCGGGTCACTGTGGTGGTTAGACATACACCCGACTGGTCAATAGGACAGTTGGCAACCCCGGTGGTATATTCAAGAGGGCCAATCGTACTGCTTTTAAATTGCTGGAGTCAGCACCTTTTTTTTTTGTCATTTACTTTATGTTGAGAGCCGATGGTCGACATATTTTACTTTTTCGAGTACTCACGGTGGGCCTTCTCCGACAACCCTATGGGAATATCGCGAGATGAAGTTCGTGGCTCGTACCCCGAGTATACACGCACTGTGGTTGTAGTAGCACTAAACCAAAGACTTAATAATGTTGATTAGGTGAAAGTGATTAAAATGAATTGCATAGCATATAGTGCATATGGTTGTGATTTGTTGTGTGGACTGCTGTGTGGTCCTTCTTTTCACTTACTGAGCTAGTGAGCTCATCCCGTGTGCACCTCTTTTAGATGATTTTGCGGTCATCAATCGAAGAGCACGGTGGAGCCCACGGTTGAATTTCTGAAGAGGATTGGTGGGTCCCAGGAATTAGAACGGGATGGATTGCTCGTGTGAGGGTCTCTTGGGACCTGACTTTGATACCGATGAGCTTTACCTTTGATCTGAGTGAGCTCTATTTTTGATACCGAATGTGTATCCTTTGTGTTTTTGATGATCCCTTTGTGTACTTGATATGTAAATTGTATTCTTTTGTGTAAATATCATCTGCGGGCCCACATGTATAACTATGTATTAAAATTTGGGTATCAAGTATAATGGGAATATTTGAGTAAATTAAGCCTTCCGTTGAACTGATGAACACTTTCTTAGTTGTGTGTATGCTGTGGTTGGATACTGTATCAGATGATCCTGGTAGGTTTGGGTTAACTGGTGTTAACCCGGTCACCGATCCGGTTCTGTGTGAACGGGGTGTGACAACGGTGGTATCAGAGCGTGATGCTCTATTCCACTCACAGCATACCATTAGACCCCATAGAATCTATAATAGGAAATGGGATTGGGTTAATGTAAAAACTTTAAAGAGTTAAAAGCCAAAAAAAGAAAGGAATGAATAATAATGGTTGTAGTTAGTTATTGCATTCATGGCATGCATGAGAGAAAATGAAAGATTAATTAATTGATGTCATAATCCATCGAGTACGAGTTTAACGAAATTTCGGCAGCATAATGGAGCAAAACGAGATTTCCAAAAATTTTCATACAAAAACCTGATAAACAACATATATATAAATATCAATGATCAAAATTAACAAAAGACACCACAACTAAACCACACAAGTATTCAAACATACAAATTCACCACAACCCACCATCAAAACACATCACCCACAAATAAGTCCAGTTACAGAGAAAGTATAAAGAATGAGAAAAAAAAATACAACAAGATCAACAACTTGAAATAGGTGAGAAGCTGGTGTGGACGAGCTAAGTCCTCACTGATCATCATCATCGTCATCGTCTAATACTACTACTCCGTTCACCTGAGGTCTCGAGTTAACGTTGAGTCGACGGTCGTAGTAGTCAAACCTCGAGTTCACCAGCTGTACATCCCTCCGAAGTCAGCCAAAATCTATTGAAATGGCATTGGCCGTTGTATCCAAGTCCTGGCCTAGTCTGAGAAAGGAATTCTCCAAAGTAGCCTGCCTCTCCAGGATGTTTTCCTCCCTAGAAGCGCTCTCATCCAGTCTCCTTAGCAGCTGATCTTGCCCTTCCTTCAAAGCCCTCATAGTAGACATTATGCCCTAAAAATCAAAGGTGCCACTCTCAGGTGGTGGGGCTCTATGCTGTGGGCTTGCAGCTCTAGTGAAGCCAGGATCAGCACCTCTCGACTCATGAGGCACCTCCTCAATGATGTCCTCGTCCACAAAATCATCCTCACCACCCTGAGGAACATAGTCCTCATCCTCCTCACTAGACTCCTCCTCCATGGGAACATCCTCCCTAGGGGTAGACCTCCTATCCCTACCTCTTTAAGCTCCTGCTCTCTGAGGTACATCCATGAGAGTGTAGAGACCCATCCTCAATAGATTCCCCCTGTCAAACTTATCTGTTGGAGTCTTCCCCTCCTCACCACTCAGGTCCACCCCAAAGAACTCGAAGATCCTGGTGAGGATCCTACCATATGGAAACCCTCCGTCCTCGGGGTGTGAAGTATGGTGCTCCATCGTCTTGAGGATGACGTAAGGCAAGCACAAGTGCTCGGCACCTCCCTCTAAGGCTGTATAAATGCAGTAAGCTAAGAAGGCTGCCATGGAGCCCACCTGGTTCCGATGACCTC
The DNA here is from genome assembly GCA_022985045.1 of Macadamia tetraphylla. NCBI lineage: Eukaryota > Viridiplantae > Streptophyta > Magnoliopsida > Proteales > Proteaceae > Macadamia > Macadamia tetraphylla. Next base: position 33,970,450 of record CM040961.1, read on the forward strand.
CTCTGGGGAGCAAGTTGAACTGGACCAAATGGGCAAACACACGAACCTCCGGGTAAAATGACGTCTCAGAATCCGAACGCTCCATGCTGCCACAGATGGTCTCATAGATGTGGTATGATGTCTTCAAACTCAAGAATGGGCCTATGGGCTTACTCCTGGGAGGACTGTAGAATCGGTGCCCAGCTGAGGAGATACCCAAAATGCTAGCCAGGGTGTCCACGGTCAACTGAATGTCCACCCCCTTCACCATGCTGGTTATCACATACTCCCCATACTAGTAGGAAGCCGCCAGGTTACAGTAGAACCTACGAACCAGCTGCTCGTAGCATGGACGGTCTATGTGGAGGATAGACTGCCAACCCAATGCGGTGAACCTCTCCTGAAGTTGAACCTTGTGGAAGTCGTTAACTACCACAGTCTTCTCCATCATTACAGACCTCTTCAGGAAGGCCTGCCAGTTGGTTGCTGCCTCTGAACAGCGGAAGAGTTCCTCGTCATAGTTGGAAGAATCAATAGGGGCAGGTCCGGGTCGCCCTGTGCGAGGGGATGGGGAACTAGTCCCCGCACTCTTCCGTTTGGAAGCGGTGGTCTCACGCCGAGTAGAAGAGGATGCGGGTTCCTTGCCCTTGCGAGAAGACATCCTGGGAAGAAAAGAGGAAAGAAGGGTGAGTAAGGAAAAAAAAAAGGAATAACAAAGGGAATAATAGATGGGTGAGCAGTAAGAGGAAGCCCCAAAACCCAATTCTCGCAAAACAGAAAATGTGACAAGTGAGGAGTGGTAAAAAGCCTATGAATGAAATGCCTGGCCAGTGACAAGACAGAGATTATGGCAAAACAACAATGTGATGGAAAGGGCATATATAGCATGGCAAGTAAAGAATGATAGAAAAATCCCAATTCTCATTGTGCAAGTTCAATCTAAGGAAAAAAATGAAAAAAATCGCAATAGATTAAAGCTTGAAGCTATAGGTCTAAGATTGAAATGCCATCGTAATGCAATCAAGAATATGCAAAAAAATCTGCTAATATGCTATTGAGGTCCACAAATATGAAAGGATGTAAAGAGAATCAAAGAGACCCAACACAAAAAGATGGATTTTCATGGGAAGAAATGGGATTTCAAACATACGAGACTTTCTATGATCTCTACAGCATGTCAAGTACAAATCAAATATAAGGCATTGCATTTGAGTTATTAATTGGGAAGAAAAGAGCAGAAATTGAAGAAATCCCCAAAATGGAGAAAACTAGGGCACGGTTGGGGTTTTCTCTCAAAAATTTAGAAGTAAATCCTAAAACTAGAAACAAATCACAGAGAAAAAATCACATTCACATGAAATCGGTGTTCTATGGAAGGAAACACGGAAAAGAATTGAGATTTAAGACTACTCATGAGTTCTACCCCCAAAGTACATGTTACGAGAAGAAAATGAGGAAGAAACTTACTTCGAGTAGAGGAGTTGAATCTTCCCAAAACCGTCGGATCGTTGAGTGAGATTGCAGTGGAGCGTCAAGGAGCTCTCAAAATGCTTGAGAGAGAGAGAGAGGAGGAAGAAAACGTGAGAACAAATGATGAATAGGGGCTTAAAAGCCCTGTTCATATTTTTCGCTCGGGTAGGACTGGCGGGCCGATCGACAGGCCAACCTGCCCGTCGGTGTCAGCCCGTCGATTGAAGATTTAGACCGGCGGGCCGATCAGCGGCCCAACCTACCCGCCAGTGGCAGCCCGTCGGTTGAGAGAAAACTTGAAAAAAAAATATATATATATATATAATAATAAAAAGAGAAAGGTGGGGGTATTATTATTATTATTATTATTCTTATAATAATATACCTGAAAAAAAGGGGGTGTGTGGATAGCACCATATGGTCAAGTGGAACCTTTGTCCTACTTGTTGTAGCACTAGCCCTGTATTTTCGAGAGTAAGTTATGGTTAGTTGCAAACGGTTATACACTATAATACCCTGTGTGTTGGCATATAATTGTGTGCCAATATCAATTCTAAGGTGTTTAACCAATGTGGTGTATGATATGTTTCAGGTACAGGGATACGATGGTACATACTAGATCCGGTAGCAATGCACGAGGTACCTCGCGTGGTCCTCGTCCGGTCGGTCGACCACCGAATCCCAGAAGGTCCCACTCTGTGGGGCAAACCTCACTTCCATAACCTTCAGAGACCTTTGGTTAGGGTGGGGCACAAGGGGACCCACCTATGACTGCACTTGCAGACCCTCCACTGGTTATTTCTCCGGGGGATGTTGCTACCATAATCCGGAGTCATCAAGCTTTCCAGAACAAATGCTTGACAAGCAAGCATTTATGACGCTATCTGACAACAATTGGACCTTTCTCAACAGGTCAACCTCCCGGATACTTACTCCACAGGACCACTTAGGGTCGGTCTGAGGCCACAAGTGGGGGGTACACCTCCAATTCCACCATTCAGTATTCCTCCGTATGTGGTGCCCCCCCTTACTATCCAGCTTATGCTCCTAATTACCCGCCAACGAATAATACGTCAAAGGTAGTGGAGTTATTCAAGAGGAACTTGCCACCTGTATTCTCTAAGGTGGGGAGTGATCCTCTGGAGCCGGACCAGTGGATCCAAGAGCTGGAGAAAATATTTGAGGTGATTGAGTGCACAGATGCACAGAAACTCATTTGTCCGGGGTTACAACTCAAAAAGGAGGCCAACTCTTGGTGGCAAGCCTCTAAGCCCATATTGTTGGCCGCACATCTGGAACCCACCTGGGAACAGTTCAAGGAGTTATTCTTGGACAATCATTACCCACGTAGCTTCAGAGACCACAAGGAGACGGAATTTATGGCCTTAACTTAAGGAGGTAAGACTATCCTTGAGTATCAGCAGCAGTTTGAGAGCTTGTTCCATTTTGCCCCTAGGCATATGAGGACAGCTGAAGAAAAGGCTGCAAGATTTCTGAAGGGCCTAAAGTCATCCATTGGGTCTGTACTTGAGGTCTTAGACTTGACAGACTATGGCCAAATTGTGCAGAAGGCCAAGACTATGGAAGACAAGCAAAAGGGAGAACAGTCCCTCACACCTGGACTGTGGAAGAGAACAAATCCATTTCCGGATATGGGCAACTCCTCCAAGGCATCTTGTGGGTAAATGCAGTTACGGCCTACATATAGGCAGCCCTATAGGCCATCTAGCTACCCTCCTCGACCATTGGTGGTTTGGGCTCTACATCTTTCGCCCAAACACTAGTGCGGTACCTCGTTCAAGGCCCCGACCTCCATCTTCAACGGGTCAAGTGGAGGGCCCCTTGATTCAGCGTCTTAGATCTGTTGCTTTAACTGCCATTCCTATGGGCACTATATAAAAGACTGTCGGGTCAGATCAGCCTTACCCTCCAGTCAACCCTCTGCGTATCGACCTCCCTTAACTCGGGGGAATCAACCGCAGAGAAGGATGTATGCCCTATCAGCTGAGGAAGCGAGGCCGACCGAGATGGTGAGTACATTTTTAAAATTTTAAGAATTTTCTTATGTTAAATATTGATGACCTGCTGTACTTATATGAATTGTTACACTAGATGTCCTACCTATATCAGGCATACCAGCCTATGTCTTATTTGACTCAGGAGCTACACATTCATTCATATCTAAGAGATTTGCTGGGAAACTCGGTATGTCACCCAGGACCCTAGATCATGGGATGATTGTTAGTATGCCTATTGGTAAAGTTACACAGTTGAAGGAGGTGTATGGGCCGTGCCCAGTGAAAATCAGTGGGAAGAAATTGGATGCACAACTCATTAAGTTCAATATGCAGAATTTCGATGTTATACTGGGTATGGATTGGTTATCGGCTAATCGAGCTAATGTGATGTGTGCTGAAAAGCTGATTAGGGTGACGGATGACGAAGGAAGAGAATTGGTATACCGAGCAGATAAAATGGAACGGGCGAGAAAGGTTCTCGTCTCCGCCCTTTAAGCAGTATAGTTGTTGGAGAGCGGATGTCAGGGCTACTTAGCATCGGTACTTGATGTTGATGCAAGGATTACACCTCTAGAAGAGGTAAAGGTGGTTAAAGAGTTTCCCGACGATAGAGAGTTGGAGTTTGCCATAGACTTGGTTCCTGGAGCAGCTCCAGTGTCTAAAGCTCCATACAGGATGGCACCAGCCAAATTGAAGGAGTTGCAGATGCAGGGAATTATTGGAAAAGGGGTTTATTTGCCCAAGTGTTTCACCTTGGGGTGCCCCAGTATTGTTTGTCAAGAAGAAAGATGGCAGCTTACGTATGTGCATTGATTACTGGGAATTGAATAAGCTAACCATTAAGAACCGGTACCCATTGCCACGCATTGATGATTTGTTTGACCAACTGCAGGGTGCAAGGGTATTTTCAAAGATAGACCTTAGATCAGGCTATTATCAGCTCAAGATAAAGAGTAACGACATACCCAAGACAGCATTTAGGACTCGGTATGGTCACTATGAGTTCCTAGTGTTATCTTTTGGGTTAACCAATGCACCGGCAGTATTTATGGATTTAATTAATCGAGTATTTCACAATGTCCTCGATAAATGGGTAATTATTTTTATTGATGACATCTTGATCTACTCCAAGACAGAAGAGGAGCACACTGAACATTTGAGAATGGTGTTACAGAGGTTGAGAGAACAACGATTGTTTGCTAAATATAGCAAATGTGAATTTTGGCTTGAGCAAGTTGGATTCCTGGGGCACGTAATGTCTAAGGCCGGAATCGAGGTGGATCCTGATAAGGTAAAAGCAGTAGTAGAGTGGGAAAGCCCTAAAAATGTCACTGAAATTAGAAGCTTCTTGGGTTTGGCTGGATATTACCAGCGCTTCATTGAAAATTTTACTCGAATCTCGGCACCAATGACTAAATTAACCAAAAGGGTGTGAAATTCATGGGTAGAGGAATGTGAGAAGAGTTTCGGGAATTGAAGAAGAGGTTGGTGTCGACCCTGTGTTGACCATCCTTGAAGGCACAGTGGAATGACGGTCTACTGATGCTTCAAAGTTGGGTTGGTTGTGTTCTCATGCAAGCGGAAAGGTGATAACATATGCTTCCGACAACTAAAGGAGTATGAGAAGAACTACCCCACTCATGACTTGGAACTAGCATGATCATTTTGCCCTTAAGATTTGCGACATTACTTGTATGGGAGAAGTGCGAGATATCGATGATCACAAAAGCCTTAAGTACTTTTTCACCGAAGGATTTGAACATGAGGCGGAGGAGATGGCTTGAGCTCATGAAGGATTATATTGCGACATTTAGTATCATCCGGTAAAGCTAATGTAGTGGCAGATCGTTGAGTCGGAAGGCACGATTGTCACTCTACACTAGCGATCAGCCCACCACTTGTACATGAGGACGCTAATGGATGAAGCTCTCTTATATGAAGGAGCAACCTTAGAGTTTGAGCGTCAACGAAAACCTTACATGGTTGGTTGTATCCTGCGGCTCTGGTGCATCCGACTATTAGGCAAGAGGTAATAATGAAACAACCTTTGGATCCTGAATTACAGCGGATCAGAGTTAAGGTTCAAGATCAAACAATGATCGACCCAGATTTTGTTTTAGCCAGTGATGGAGCATTGATGTTTAGAGCGATTTGTGTCCGATGATTTAGATATACAAGACAAGATAGTGCGAGAAGCACATAGCTCCGAGTACTCACTCCACCCAGGAAGTACAAAGATATACAAAGACCTCAAACAAAATTACTGGTGGCCAAGCATAAAAGTCACAATAGCTCTATATGTAGCGACTTGTCTTACATGCCAGAAAGTAAAAGCTGAGAGGCATCGACCTTATGGTACTCTTCAGCCACTCCCAATACCAGAATGGAAGTGGGATAGGATTACAATGGACTTCGTCACCGGACTACCATGTACACCTAAGGGGATGGACGCGATATGGGTGATCGTTGATCGGCTTACTAAGACTGGTCATTTCATTCCCATCAAGACCAAGTTCTCTATGGCCAAATTAACACAACTTTATATGGATAACATAGTGCGCTTGCATGGAGTGCCAGTGAGAATTGTATCAGATAGGGACCCAAGATTCACTTCTAGATTTTGGAAAAGCTTCCAGCATGCCTTAGGATCACAATTGAATTTGAGTACTGCTTTCCACCCTCACACGGATGGTCAGTCGGAGCGAACCATACAGATATTGGAAGACATGCTCAGGGCATGTGCAATGGAAATGTGTGGTAGTTGGGAAGATACATACCACTTATGGAATTTGCCTACAACAACAGTTACCAAGCTACAATTGGGATGGCTCCGTATGAGGCATTATATGGTAGGAAGTGCAGGACTCCTCTATATTGGGATGATGTGGGCGAACGCCGAATGTTAGGACCTGAAATGATACAGATGACTTGTGACAAGGTCGATGTTATTTGGGAAAGGATTAAAGCAGCTTAGTCACATCAAAAGAGCTATGCAGACAACCGCAGAAAAGACATTGAATTTTAGCCAGGAGAAAAGGTGTTTCTCAAGATCTCTCCTACTAAAGGGTTGCAAAGATTTCACAGAAAGGGGAAGTTGAGCCCGAGATACATTGGCCCATTTGAGATCTTAGCCCGGGTTGGCTCAGTAGCCTACATGCTTGCTCTGCCACCTTCACTCGGGGATGTTCATAACTTAGTTCATGTATCCATGCTGAAGCGATATGTTCATGATCCATATCTTGTATTACTCGTGGAACCAGAATATCTAGAAGCTGATATGACCTATACAGAGCAGCCAGCTGAAATTTTGGACCGAAAGGTGAAAACCCTTTGCAACCGCTCCATTTCCTACGTAAAGGTGCGATGGGCAAACCATTCACTTGAAGAAGCATCTTGGGAGAAAGAGGATGAAATCCAAGCCAAGTACCCTCATCTTTTTGAACAACCAGGTATGCCAATTTTGAGGACGAAATTTTTAGAAAGGGGGGGTTAAATGTAATACCCTACTTCTTAAACCCGGTCTGATTAAACGGTTGACCCGGTCTAACCATACAGGACCCGAACCGGAGAGGGTTAAGGCGGGATCCTTATGGACCATGATGGCTAGGGTGACTTTGAACACCGGTGGCGGACAAGTCGAGTCGATGCGAGGAGCAGGTGTACCCAAGCCGTGTACATGCATATATCATAAGGCCATGTACGGATAAAGCAGGTATGTAGCCGTATCTTAAAGCGCATACGTATAATTGTATCTTATGCCGAGAGGGAGATTCATGCCGAGAGTCGAATTCCATCAAAATCCCACTTGGTGGCCAATTTTCGGCCCTCAGGTGGGCGGTCACAGGTGGGCGCATCCGCCCACCTGAGTGATCCACCCATGAGGTTACAAGATGTTTTAAAAAGTATAAATAGCCATCATTATGTTTTTTCCTTTTCTCATTTATGACACTCGGGCGTTGGTGAGAAGAGTAAAGAGGAGAGAGAAAAGAAGGGAAAGAAGAGGAAAAGGGAAGGAAGAGGAAGAAGAAATGGATTTCAGCGACGTCGAGGTTTGATCTTCCCATTCCGATGCCGGAAGAGTGATCTCCAATACGAGATCTACGTTTAGAGGTGAGCAAAGGCTAGGTTCCTTAAACTTTCACCATACCCAAATGAAACCCTTGATTTGGGTAGAGTTTCTTGAGGTCTCGTAAATCCCCCTTGAGATGATGAATCTAAGGTTTAATAGATGGGTTATATGTTGATTTTGAAGGATTTGAAGAAGTGTTTCCATGGTTGGAGGAGCATTGGTGATTTGAAGTGATTTTGGGGTCTTTGAACGAGTTCTTGAGCAAAGAAGGTAAGATGGCTTCCATTCCTTAAATCTAACCTAGATCTATGTTAGAACCATCTTATGAGACCTTGAATGTGTGGAGAATGGGTTTGGAAAAGCCCCATTTGATTCTCCAAATGTTGGGGAAGGTTTGGAGAAAAATGACATTTTCCCGCCAAGACCGGTGGGCCAAACGGGTGGGCCAAATGGCCCGCCTGAGAGGGTAGGCCCTCGGAGCCAACCGACGGGCCCAATCGGTGGGCTGACCGGTGGGCCAACCTGCCTGTCGGTCCTAGCAGGGCCCTTGGGGCCAATTGACGGGCTGACCAGCTGGCTGACCTACCCGTCGGTCATGATCGGTGGGTCTGACTGGTGGGTCAAGACAGGTGGGCTGTCCGACCCACCCGAGAGGCTCCCAACGTGATTTTTACGTCTGAATGGACCCAAAACGGACGTGTGACCTTATTTTAGGATTATAAACATGATTTTGTCATCAAATCTTGTTAATTTTGACCCCAAGGTGGTGAAATACTAACCTCGATCACTTATAATAGGTTCACCAAAACTTACGCTTCTCGCACCGGATCCCACCCGTACCGAGCGTGAGTCTTTGTACACTACAGGTAAGTGGGGAGAGGACGTTTGGCCTTATGTTAAGGCTTGTTTGGCATTCATTTAATTGTATCTAGACTAGTCATGTCATCATGCAATTAGTGTAACAGCCATCCTCATATTATTATGACTTGTGTGTTGTGTTTATTTTCTTAATGTCAAATTATGATGTGAATATGTGATGAATGATGACATCATTGTGCATAATGCATTAGTAGACTAGATGTCGTAGTCGGCTTGAAAACGAGTGCATTGGTGGCCCGTGGAATGGGACGCGAAGGCACTACGCAATTGTACTATGTCATATAGGAGCATACGGTGTAGGATTATCATCTTCCTGTGCTACGACCCTTCCTCACAGGGGTTGAGGTGTTGGATTACCATTTGGGGGGAAGCAGTGGTCACGGTTGTCGGGTCACTGTGGCGGTTAGACATACGCCCGGCTAGTCAACAGGATAGTCGGCAACCCCGGTGGTATATTCAAGAGGGCCAATCGTACTGCTTTTAAATTGCTGGAGTCAGCACCTTTATTTTTATCATTTACTTTATGTTGAGAGTCGGTGGTCGGCATGTTTTACTTTTTCGAGTACTCACGGTGGGCCTTCTCCGACAACCCTATGGGCGTATCGCAGGATGGAGTTTGCGGTTCGTACCCGGAGTATACGCGCATTATGGTTGTAGTAGCACTAAACCAAAGACTTAGTAATGTTGATTAGGTGGAAGTGATTAAAATGAATTGCATAGCATATAGTGCATATGGTTGTGATTTGTTGTGTGGACTGCTGTGTGGTCCTTTTTTTCACTTACTGAGCTAGTGAGCTCATCCCACATGTGCACCTCTTTTAGATGATTTTCTGGTCATCAACTTTGAAGAGCATGGTTGGGCCCCAGTTGAATTCCCGAAGAGGATTGGTGGGTCCCGAGGAATTAGAACGCAGTCAGATTGCTCGTCGAGGGCTATGCTCTGAGACCCAGACTTTGATACGAGTGAGCTTTACTATTGATACCGAGTGAGCTTTACCTTTGATGCGAAATGAGCTCTACTTTTGATCTTGAATGTTGTACCCTTTGTGTTTTTATGATCCCTTTTGTATACTTGATATGTAAATTGTATTCTTTGTGTAAATATCATGCTCGGCCCACATGTACTTAACTATGTATTACAATTTGGGCATCAAGTATAATGGGAATATTTACAGGTAAATTAAGCCTTCCGCTGAACTGATGAACACTTTCTTAGTTGTGTGTATGCTGTGGTTGGATACTGTATCAAATGATTCTGGTAGGTTTGGGTTAACCGATGTTAACCCGGTCACCAGTCCGGTTCTGTGTGAACGGGATGTGATAGATAGGCTATAGGAGGATTAGGCTAAGGTGGCATTCCAACAGAGCTTCCTTTGGGGATAGGCTATGGGAGGGCTAGGCTAAAGTGGCACTCCGACAGAGCTTTCTCTAGGAATGGGCTAAAACCTAAATGGTTGAAGAACTTCGAAAGCCCGAAGAACACTTCAAAGATTCAAAGGAATCTTATGAAGATCTCTTCGAAGACTTGAAGAACCTCAAAGTGGGGTGGGAGACTAAGGGAAAATTTTCCTACATAAAAGTCTCACTCAAAGAAGGCAAAGGATTGAAGATTTTCGAAGGCCCGAAGAACATTTTGAAGATCTGAAGAACACTTAGGATCTTATGAAGATCTCTCCGAAGACTTTAAAAACCTTATAGGGGGAAAGGGGAGGAAAGAGGGCAGAGCTTCACAACTATGGGATGCTCACTAGGAGACTTCTTGTTGTGGTATTGTTGTGGAGTGTAAAACCAAAGGGAGGGAGGATATTTATAGAATTTTTAGACCAATAGGGAGGAGAGAGAAAATTCCTTAACCAATGGTGGTAAAAAGTAATTTTTCTAAACCAATGGTGAAAGTAAGAAATTTTGGACCAATGGGGTAGAGGGTAATTTTATTTTGCCAATGGGGGAAAGGTAAATTTTTTGGGCTAATAAGGTAAACAGATTTCTTTTTGGACCAATGAGAGGCCGCAGTGTAGGGTATGCTAGCGAGGCAATGTAGGGTACATAGGCGGGTGAAGAGAATTCCTTCTCTAAATCTGTCATCAGAAAGGGGATTCCAATCACCGGCAGGGGTGTCGGAGGTTTCAACAGAGGTGCGGGAGCTTCAATCGGGGTGCTAGGGCTTTAACATAGGTGTTGGGGCTTTAGTATGGGTGCTAGGGCTCTGGCATGGACATTGGAACTCCGACATAGGTGCTAAAACTCTGGCATGGGTGCTAAAACTTAGTCGGGTATGCGTGGGGTTTGGTCGGGTACACGCGGGGCTTGGCCGGGTATACACGAGGCTTGGTCGGGTACATGCAGGGCTTGGTCAGGTTTACACGGGGCTTGGTTGGCTATACACCGGGCTTGGTTGGGTACACATAGGGCTTGGTCGGGTATGCATGGGGCTTGGTTGGGTACACGTAGGGCTTGGTCGGGTATGCACAGGGCTTGGTTGGGTACACGCGAGGCTTGGTCAAGCACACACGAGGCGTGGGTAGGGGTGCAAGGCATGGTATGAGGCTCACATGGGTGGGGTTTGGGCACTTAAGGCAAGACATGGGTACTTGCATGGGCAGGGTTTGGGCACTCAGGGCATGGCATGGGTGCTTGCATGGGAGGGGTTTGGGTGTTCATAGAATAACTTCAGGGAATGGTTGTGGGAGATCCGATGATCCAATTTTGACGTACCATATATCGTTGGAATCGTGATTCTGAGTACTATGCATCTGTATGGTCACCTAGGACCGAATTTATTCGTATATGAAATGTCATAATTGGACCCTTCTTTTCTCTCGCACGGATTTTTTTGGGATTTTGGGTGAGTATATTGAGTGCTTCTGGGAATAGTTACCTCGGTCAATTATCATCTCTGTTGATCGGAGGCGAAAGGTCTCATCCAAGATCCATAAGTCATCATAGCCGGGGGTGACAAAATTGGGTGTCTCTGAGGAGCATGGTCCAAAGCAACAGGGGAGGACTTCTGCAGCGTCATCAAAGCCTCAACCATTCTTCATTCACAAAAGTTCTATCAAGGACCGCATCCATATTCTCTCCTCTTCTATTATTGGACCAAGTAAATTTCCTACCCGATGAAGGAATCTGAACCATTGAGGTTGTATCAACCATGGCTCCAAACTCAGAGGCAACACCTAAGAAGAACCTACCCGGACCCCTCCTCTCATAGTCAAATAAAATTGCATTAAAATCATCGATGATCATCCTGGGATGCCCCATTGAGCCAGCCACCAAATCCATATGCGATCAGCTCTCAAGCACTTTGCATGCACCATTGAGAGGTCAATAAGAGTGCCCTTCCAATCAACTTGCAAAGAAATCTGTTGATTAGATATAGAGGAGACTAGAAGAGTCTTTAAATTCTGCTTCCACATCACCCATAAATTGGGATGCATATTGGTCCTTTCATTTGAAATAACATCTGTTGCAAACCCATGGCTATTGGAAAATAACTTAGAAAACTTGAAACAAGAATCAT